>CM060959.1:51902741-51950100 GCA_030765055.1 Mantis religiosa | reverse complement strand
GTAATAAAAATACAATAATCTATTTCTTTCCAAATTTTCGTGCAATTTCATCAGAGTATTGCCTTATTATTTTTAAAAGTATCGTTTCTAATTATAATATGTTCACTGGGATACTGCACATATTAGCAAAAGCATTTTCTTTTTATTCCTTTTAGAGCGCCTTTCTCTATATTGAGATAGATGATGGGTCTATAACAAACTCTCAAGATAAGTTGAACTGAAAGGAGACTGATAGAGTCAACATGAAAAATTCAATGCTTATGGCCAACCCAATGGATTAGAGCGACATGACGGATACCAGGAGATCCGTGGTTCAAATCCCGGCCATAGCATTGAATTTTACGTGTTGACTCTATCTGTCAAAAACCTTCGCCTATATACGGCTAGTGTGAAGAAATGATTAACTCCCATCAATTAACTGAAATTGAAAGGAGACTTTTTAAGAGAAGATGATTGAGTAGAAATAGAGTTTTATAGAGCAGCATTCTTTTATTTATTTGTATTTACTTCATTCCTCATAGCATAATTGTACATGGTTTTACGAAACACGATAATTTAATTATTTAAATGCAAAGTTAACATTGATATAAAATTTATACCTGAAGCTTTCCTGGTTACGAATATGCTCAATTTCTTCTCGGGAAGCAAGCCAGGTGTAAAGACGATTAGAAATCGACGTTTCGGAGTGTGCATCTCTGCCATCATCAGGATATTTATTGAATGTTATAACCACAAATGAAACACTGGATATGGCACAAATATAAACAAAGACAAAACACTATCAAAATTCGCATTACTGAACAAAAGACTGTTTTCAGTAAATTAAATGCCAAGTCAAGACACGGCGTGAGTATAGAAAATTAAGTGGGTCAAAGAAACGTAACTACTTAACTTGATTATCAAGCTGTATTAATCTGTGCTAAGTCTACGGATTTTCATTTAAGGCCGGTTTCCAAGAGGAACTAAACTGAAATCCAGCATCACGATTAAGCGTGCTCCTTTCGGAAGAAATGACCAGTCGTAATAAATATCCTGATGATGGGAGAGATGCACACTCCCGAAATGGTCGATTCCTAATCGGTCGGTTCACCGGGCTTGCTGCCCGAGAAGAAATTGAGCAGGTGGTGGTGGTAGTGGTGGTGGTTTGATGAGTAGTTTGATGAGTAGGTTTGGTGGTGGTGGTGGTGGGTGGAGGTGGTGGTGGTTGTGGTGGTGAAGGTGGTAGGTAGGTAGTAGTAGGTGGTGGAGGTGGTGGTTGATGGAGGTAGGTGAGTGGTGGTGGTGGTGGTGGTGGTGGTGGTGGAGGTGGAGGAGTAGGTGAGTGAGGTAGTGATTAGTAGGTGAGGTGAGTGGTGGTGGTGGTGGTGGTGGTGGTGGTGGAGGGTGGTGGTGGTGGATGAGTAGTAGGTAGGTAGGTGGTGAGTGGTGGTGGTGGTGGTGTAGGTTATTATTATTATTATTAGATATTATTATGATGATGGATGATTAGTGAGTTGAGTGGTTGGTGGTGGTGGTGGTGGTGGTGGTGGAGGTGGTGGTGGTGGTGGTGTGATTTTAGTAGTGGTGGTTTGGTGGTGGTGGTGGTGGTGGTGTGGTTATTATTATTATTATTATTATTAGTAGGTAGTAGGTGAGGTGTAGTAGTTGTTGATGAGTAGGTGGTAGGAGGTGGAGTGAGGTAGGTGAGTATGAGTAGGTATTATTATTATTATTATTATTGGTGGTGTGGTGGAGGTGGTGGTGGTGGTGAGTAGTGGATGAGTAGGTATTATTATGATTATTATTATTATTAGTGGTGGTGGTGGTGGTGTTGGTGGTGGTGAGTGGTGATGGTATTATTATTATCTTTATTATGCTGGTGGTGCTGGTGGTGATGGGTGATTAGCATTATGGTGCATGATGATGGGACTTCTGCTTGGCATTATCGATCAGCATTATAGGCATCATTCATGCATCTTGCATCGATGATTATCATCATCATTATCATCTTCATGATCGATCAGCTGATCAGCATCATGGAGCATCATCGATGCTGCATCATGCTGGAGCAGCAGATGAGATGCTGCATGAGCTGCATCATTATCATCATCATTATCATCATCATTATCATCATCATTATCATCATCATTATCATCATCATTATCATCATCATTATCATCATGATCATCATCATTATCATCAGTCATTATCATCATCATTATCATCATCATTATCATCATCATTATCATCATCATTATCATCATCATTATCATCATCATTATCATCATCATTATCATCATCATTATCATCATCATTATCATCATTATCATCATCATTATCATCGTCATTATCATCGTCATTATCATCGTCATTATCATCGTCATTATCATCATTATTATTATCATTATTATTATTATTATTATTATTATTATTATTATTATTATTATTATTATTATTATTATTATTATTATTATTATTATTATTATTATTATTATTATTATTATTATTATTATTATTATTATTATTATTATTATTATTATTATTATTATTATTATTATTATTATTATTATTATTATTATTATTATTATTATTATTATTATTATTATTATTATTATTATTATTATTATTATTATTATTATCATTATTATCATTATTATCATTATGATCATTATCATCATCATTATCATCATCATTATCATCATCATTATTCATCATCATTATCATCATCATTATCATCATCATTATCATCATCATTATCATCATCATTATCATCATTATCATCATCATTATCATCATCATTATCATCATCATTATCATCATCATTATCATCATCATTATCATCATCATTATCATCATCATTATCATCATCATTATCATCATCATTATCATCATTATCATCATCATTATCATCATCATTATCATCATCATTATCATCATCATTATCATCATTATCATCATCATTATCATCGTCATTATCATCGTCATTATCATCGTCATTATCATCGTCATTATCATCATTATTATTATCATTATTATTATTATTATTATTATTATTATTATTATTATTATTATTATTATTATTATTATTATTATTATTATTATTATTATTATTATTATTATTATTATTATTATTATTATTATTATTATTATTATTATTAACCATCTTTGCTCACCTCTGTAGCGTAGGTCCTTATGTGCCTTACGTCCAAGAGGTCCCGAGCTGGAATCTAGGTCAGCGTGAGTTAGCTGTATAAGGTAGATACCGAGTTTTTCCCTTATCCTGAAAGATGAATGTCGGGTAACTCTAAGCTCTAGTAACGCTGGGCTTATTTGAACACAATTTCAACCATTTCATCCATCGTCCGATATGACAACATTTGGGCACATAAATTTAAAAAAAAAATGCTTACAAATTTTAAAATACATTATTTAGGAAAATTAAAATACGAGGGCTTTTCAATAAAGAATGATCATAACTTTTACCATCATAGTTTTTCGCACTAACATTCAATCTAATTATATTCTGTTAGCTTAATGTGAAACAAACACGCCGTAGTAGTTTCATTGTTGGTACTGCTGATTCCCGCCTGTGAGAACCAACCAAGTTTAGACATGTTGAGTATCACCTACCGCTGCAATGGAGGTAACATGCAGTTAAAGTTTATGTTAGAGGAAGATCTGGAGTTTCTTTCAAACGTAATCACTGCTGATGAAACTTGGCTACATCATTTTGATCCTGAGAGCAAACAGTAAAGCTCAGTGTGGAAGTCTCCTTCATCACCAACCCCCCAAAACAGCAAAAGTGGTTGCTTCTGCTGGGAAAGTTATGGTCATCTCATTCTTTGATATTCATGGAATGGTTTATCAGCATGTTTTTCCTGCATACACATCAATATCTGGACAATACTACAGGGATGTCCTGTAAACATTGCAAGTCCATATCAGGCGCAAAAGACCACATTTCCATGAAGCAAGCTGGATGCTGCCCCACGATAATGCGCGGCCGCATATTGTCAATGTTGTTGCTGAATATCTTGTAAAAATCAACGTGAAGTGCATTCCTCACCCTCCCTATAGTCCGGATTTAGCCCCATGTGACTTTTTTCTATTCCCTAACTTGAAGAAATGCCTTCGTGGGAGGCATTATCCATCATCAGAAGCAGTGGTGAAGGCTGCGGAGGCATTCAGGGGAGACTATTTTGAGAAGGACCATCAAAGTTATGAGGATGAGTAAAGGTACGTTGTGAAAAAAAATTGTGATCATTCTTTATTGAACAGCCCTCGTATATATGCTTATTTTCCATTGAAAATGTTACCTTCTTGCACTTACAACTGCTCAATATTTATACTCTTTGCAAACCACCAATAATTTCAACTTTTCTTATTTCATTATAATCTTTAGTTAATCAACTTGTAAACCTTTAACTGTCCTCTTGTCAGGTTAAAAAAGAAACGAATATTACCACAGATATTCAAGGTTTGGTCCGTGCTACCACAAGGACATTCTATGCTTTTCTATATTCTCAACCTGTAAAAATTCTGCACGTCCCAAAGTAGAAAATACGGTCTCTGAAAAAACAGGTTTACCTTCTGGAACAGGTATACGAAAAGCGATGTGCAGTTAGAAATGCCACTATGTGAAATAAGCAGTCTCTTATATTTACCTCAGGTTTACTGGTTTAGATATTTAATAGATAATTAAAGATAGTATCTTTACGTTTGAAAGAATAATAGTTATTTCCATTCACACTTTTGGCTGTTAGAATTATACATTGTCTACCATTTTTGCCTGTTTACAATGAGCTTAAAATGCGACCACTTTTGACCGTTTATTACCTTGACACTTTTTTCATATATTGGGTCCCCGTGCCCAGTTAAAATTGTAGTTAAGTTTGCTATAACCTGATTCTTATCTTCATTCCGCTTGAGTGATAATATGGATATCTATTACACGCCCATTTTTGTCCTACCTGCCCATAATCTCAATGCTTTTCTACTTCTCGGTTCCTGTTATTTCGCTTCATAACTTTAAATAGATTAGGAATGTTGGAATGTTAGGAATGTCCATATTAACTTGCCAGAGCAGACTAAACAAAATTTTAAGAGTTCACTTATGCCCGATTTCACCAACAGATGTTAAGACTTAACACGAGTTTAGCAAAAGTTAAAACAAAAATTGCATTTCACTAAGAAGTGTTAGATTAACACAAGTATTAAAACTATTGTTAAACTAACAAGCCAAATTTCTGTTGTTAAGTCCATAACATTTGTAAATAGTCAAGATGGCGGACATGAACTCAGATGTTGATGTCGATTTGCTATATTTAAGACCGTCTAAATGACATTCGTAATAGAGTACGGCCTATGAGGAGAAATGATTTTGTGGAGTTATCAGAAGTAAATTTTTTATAGAGGTATGGACTGTCAAAACAAGTTGCTATGAAGATCACTGCGGAAGTACAAAAGATGTTAGAACATGCATCGAAAGGAATATGCCGATCTCGCCATTGCTTCAAGTATTATTAACTTTGAGATTTTATAATTCACTGAATTATGTGGATAATACATCGTCCACCTCCCGTCTTGAAACGTTCAAGTCACTCGTCCATCTTCGCTCCTCGTTTTAAATTTACGTAATAATCAGTTAGAATATACATCGAAAGGAATATGACGATATCGCCTTTGTTTCAAGTATTAATAACTTTGCGATTTTATAATTCACTGAATTAGGATAATGCACTGTCCACCTCCCGTCTTGAAACGTTCAAGTTACTCGTCACTTGTCCTTCGCTCCTCGTTTTAAATTTACTTAATACTGAGTTAGAGGATGCATCGAAAGGAATAAGTCGATCTCGCCTTTGTTTCAAGTATTTATAACTTTGCGATTTTATAATTCACTGAATTATGTGGGTAATACATTGTTCACCTCCCTTCTTAAAACGTTCAAGTCACTTGTCCTTTGCACCTCGTTTTAAAATTACGTAATACTGCCGAAGTTGTTTGGTGCTTGTAGTAGTGACACATGCATTTGAATTAAATTCGTTTCCAATCTGTCCCCACGTGACATCTTTCTCTTTACATTCACCGCATACGTCCTCTTATTTTCCACGATATTCTTACAGTTCGGCACCACTTCAATTAACAATTCTTTCTCCATCGATGAGAAATTGGTCTCACGGCTTTTGCTTGCGATTTTGTTCACCCGGCACTTTTTCAGCTGCGTGCTAACGGAAATGAAAACAAAAACGCATCGCAGTACGTTCAGAAAATAATACGACTCATCCATAGCCTTCTATAGCTGTAATGTTAACAAGTTTCTTGGCGTTAACACGTGTTTGTTAACATTTTCGGAAAACAGGTTGGTGAAATGCAAGAAATTTAACATTAATGTTAGCACTGTGGCAATTGTTACGTTACATTTTGTTAACGTCGATTTTAACATCTGTTGGTGAAATCGGGCATTAGTGTTTTAATTATGAATTAATATTTATTATTCTTCATTAATATATTTTAACTTTCGTGTCCTGAGTAGAATACTTCCCCTTATATCGTTGGTTTTTCCTCGTTTTAATTACTGTCCTTAGAACTTGGAGGATTTCCGTCCCCTTTGCTGGACTTTCAGGATATTTATCATCTAACTCAAATTTTGTTGCTCGATTATTCTCTTGTTCCTAAAAATGACTTACATTTTTATAGCCGTTTGTGAAGCCCTCTGTTTTGAATTGCTCATTAGCGGCTTCAGGCTTCTGTTACTTCCGCAGAATGCATCTATTGCGTTTCATTAACTGGTGAACTGTGCCCCAGACATTCTTATGTCAATTCACGTGTAGCATTCTTGTAGCATTACATAACTTTAGCCTCTCGTCTAATGTGTACTGGCTCCGACCAAGATATAAGATGCACCGTACTTCTGCTATTTTAATATTAATCAGTCTTGGAGCTCTGATATTTCTTAATTTCTTTGTTTAGTGTTTTCTCCCAAATAAACATGTTCAAACTTTTATCATCTTCCTCCTCTCCTCTATCCACCCACTCAAATTCCTCCAGACCTAATTCCCTCACTCCTCTTTCAGTATTCTCCACCCATTTAACAGATGCTCCGTATATTAATATAATATTACAAAATATTATTTTGGGGGCTTCCTGACTTAGTTGCCACTTTGCAGATTTTGCCAGTTAATGCATTAGGGCTGTTTATTTTTGTGTGAACCACGGATCTTCTGGTCTACGTCCAGCCGCTCTAAACCATTGAGCTACTATGGCCAACGTGCCGATATGACATTAAATTCTTCAACTGACTCGTGGTTTAGAGCGGCTGGTCGGAGACCAGAAGATCCGTGGTTCAAATCCCGGCTATGGCATTGAATATTTCAGTCTGGCTCTACTCTTTCATAGTGCGTCTTACACGCGGCTAGTGTGAAAGAACAATTAAAGTCCATATATCGATCAGAGGTCACTCCACCATCTGTAATTGTACCCAAATATTGTGCATTATTAACTTCTTCCAGAAATTTATAACTTATATAAATTTTCACTTTTATATTATATTCATTTCTTCTTGTTACGAGCAACACCTTCGGATTTTTTTTTCTGTTGATTGTATTTTGTAGCTTTTTGCCCTCCTTTCTCCCTCTTTTATTTTGAGTAGCACAACTTTCTGCTTCTGCTACGTTTTCTGCTTTGTAGAGAGGTCATTGAACTTAAGCTTTCATAATGAATTATATAATATATTCCAAAACTTTGGAATCTTGTAGACATTCCTTATAACTGTTGTGATTCTCAGTGTCCCATTCCATGCTGAGCATGGACAGCGTTTTTATTTTGCTCAGAGGACTCTTTATGAAGCTCGAAGTTCTTTCACATTCGAGAATTTAACACACTGGACTAGCAGCTTTACTTCCGTTCCGAGGGAAGCCGTGTGTTCTGTCTCACGCTAGTTTAATCCTTGTGTAAACAACAAGGCGGGGCTGAATCAACTCGCCACGTGTTAGACGCTACATGCACTCCACACTAGCGGTATATATAGCAGCGCTAACGTCTAGACAATAAATAAATAGAGTTGGGTTACACATTATCTTATTAAATCTATGAATTGGTTCATTTCTGAAAGAAAAAAAATCATGACTTTTCGTAAACTCGTCGTATTTCTCCAAGCGCTGTTTGTATTTACGCGATTTTCCCGGTGTTGTTAGAGCTCCGGATTCTTGCTGTTCCATTCTAACACTATGCTTTCCCAATGTTTTTATAGACGATTCTAGATTTATTTCTTGAAGCACCGCGAAACAATGCGCGATCATTGGCCTCTCGCCACTTTTTAAAGGTTTCGGCTGAAACACTGGCCTGCTCCATGATAAAAAGCTTACTGATTTGTAATTTTATATACATACTACATGGCAAAGCGAGAAAGAGTATCGGGGAAAATTCGCAACACAGAGATGTTCACCTCTGCTTATCGCACATACACGGCAAGTCCAGTTTATGTATAATCTGTTCAGATATAATCATGTCTTCTGGACAGCAACGTGTCATACATTGGCAGGCACGAGAAAACATATCATATAGACACACGCAGCTTCCAATCTTCTATTTGTGTTTCGTAACTTACTGTACGCCAACTTACTAATATTTCACTCTTCTAATCGACCAGATAAGACCCGATAAGAGAAGATCACAGCGCTGGAAACCTGAAGGTCAATACACCTTAACGCTCTGTCGAGTAATAAGTGTTCTTGGGCTTGTGTAGGCGATATGTACAGGAAATACAGTGTTAAATATCAGAAGCAACTCCACACTATAAACAATGACATCTTAATCAGCATTCAACTCGATGCAGACCTCGTTGCGATAGAGCTGCCTTGTATACTAATGCAAAAATATAATATAATGCAGTGTACTTTAGTAATTGTTAAATAAAATGCAGCTTAATTTAACATAATAAGTTTATAGTGTGTTTAATTTTAGCTGTTTCTGTCTAATTTGGTATAGTATACAGAACACATCTATGTGGTATGTGAAGCAATAAGATAAAATGTGAGGCTATTACGTTTATAAGAAACGAAACATTTGCATATTTTTCTCTCTCCCAAATTAGCTCTCGCAGAGCAGTGATCAGAAAATACAGTACTGTACTTAAAGGAGGGGTTTATCATACGCATGAAAATAAAAGAAAACGCCCATTAACTTAGCTAAACCAATAAATACCATAACCGTTTTATGTCCCAATATCTCTGTCTGTCTCTGTTCCCACCCAGATGTTTAACGCAGGATTAAACTAGGTTGAGATAGATTATAAGGACTGTTAGGCCCTGGGATGTCCAACCCTCTGCTCGGTTTGAACCCATGACCTCGGGAATCAGAGGTTAACATGTTATACCTACACTGGCTACACACGACCAGTGTGAAAGAGCAATTAATTTCCATTAGTTGATCTAATAGTGGTCAGAACTATAAAGCCCGGGCCTTAAAGTACTTACATGTAGTAAGTCGCCATTAAGGTAGTTGTCTCATGTGTTTATGAGAACTCCTAAGTGGTTTACCGGAAAAAACACGAGTCAGTTGGAGAATTATATGTCATATCGGCACGTTGGACATACTAGCTCAATGGTTAGAGCGGCTGGATGGAGACCAGAAGATCCGTGGTTCAAATCCCGAATATGGCATTGAATTTTTCAGTCTGACTCTACCTTTCCATGTTATACCTAGATCATAGGGGATGATTCTCTAGGGATTCTTGGTTGAAGCTAGAAATGAACTTCTGGTATCGACATTCTCTGTCACTTCTCTTCCTACGAGTTTAAATATAAGTTTCGAAATAGGATGAACTTTGTTTCACCCCGGCTAATTGTTCTCTGTGGTTAGTGCTCTATCACCGTTGTTTACATCCACTTTCCCGTAATCGAAAGCTGACTGTTTCACACTTTGGATTGTTTGCGAGTTTAATTTTCAAGTACAGTGTTTTGAACTCGTATATTACAAATGAACTTCATTCGAGCTCTTGAATAACATTTAATTAAACTTCCTGGAAGTGATTTCGCCAAACTGACTTGAAAATCTTTCCAACATTAAACACAATTATATACACTAAACTTACGGATATTCTAGATCAAACAATTATTTCTTTAATTGTTCTCTCACACTAGCCGTGTATAGGACGCACAACGAAACGGTGAAGTCAGACTGAAAAAGTCAATGCCATAACCGGGATTTGAACCACGGATCTTCCGGTCTCCGTCCAGCCGCTCTATACCATTGAGCTACTATGACCAACGTGTCGATATGACATTAAATTCTCCAGCTGACTCATGTTTTTCCCTGTAAACCACTAGGAGATCCCATAAACACATGAGACAACTAGCTTAATGGAGACTTACTATGCTGTAAGTAATTTAAGGCCGGGCTTTATAGTTCGGACCACTATTAGGTACAATTAATGGAAATTAATTATTCTTTCTCACTAGCCGTGTGTAGGACGCACTATGAAGCGGTAGAGCCAGACTGAAAAACTCAATGCCATAGCCCGGATTTGAACCACGGATCTTCCGCTCTCCGTCCAGCCACTCTAAACCATTGAGCTACTATGACCAACGTGTCGATATGACATTAAATTCTCCAACTGACTCATGTTTTTCCCTGTAAACCACTAGGAGATCCCATAAACACATGAGACAACTAGCTTAATGGAGACTTACTATGCTGTAAGTAATTTAAGGCCGGGCTTTATAGTTCGGACCACTATTAGGTACAATTAATGGAAATTAATTGTTCTTTCACACTAGCCGTGTGTTGGACGCACTATGAAACGGTAGAGCCAGACTGAAAACCTCAATGCCATAGCCGGGATTTGAACCACGGATGTTCCGGTCTCCGTCCAGCCGCTCTAAAGCATTGAGCTACTATGACCAACGTGCCGATATGACATTAAATTCTCCAACTGACTCGTGTTTTTCCTGGTAAACCAATAGGAGTTCTCATAAACACATGAGACAACTACCTTAATGGCGACTTACTATGCTGTAAGTACTTTAAGGCCCGGGCTTTATAGTTCGGACCATTATTAGGTACAATTAATGGAAATTAATTGTTCCTTCGCACTAGCCGTGTGTAGGACACACAATGAAACGGTAGAGCCAGACTGAAAATCTCAATGCCATAGCCGGGATTTGAACCACGGATGTTCTGGTTGCCGTCCAGCCGCTTGAGCTACTATGGCCAACGTGCCGACATGACATTAAATTCTCCAACTGACTCGTGGTTTTTCTCAGTAAACCTCTAGGAATTCTCATAAACACATGAGACAAATATCTTAATGGCGACTTACTATGCTGTAAGTACTTTAAGCCCTGGGCTTTCTTTATTTCTTCTCATTGACAATTTAATTTCGACTTTAACTTTATGGCTTTCTCCTTTAACTTTTAAATGTTAATGACAGTCAATAAATTTGTTAAAGGACGCTGCAGTACTTGAGAAGGCAGTCTACTTTCTCACGACATAAAAACGGCGAGTTACACTCATTGCCCTACGCTAAGGATATAGCCATTGAATAACCATTGGTATGTCTTTGTTTATTGATTAATATTCTTGTAACTTAAACATGTCTAAATATTTTCAAGGGCTTTCTGTTATATTTTAATAACGAACTGGATAAAGATCGTCGATAATTTAATCGTTAATAGCTTGCTAATTAATGTGAAATAAGCGTTACTTTTTACAAATGAATGGACACGTGAAAATGATGCTACAAACAGGAAACCTGAAAGTTGCAATCCAGAACTTGAGCAAGGAAAGAAACCAAGTTTTTCCTTGGGACATATTGTACTTCCTGAAATAACTACTCTCCTTCCCTTACAGGAAAAATAAAACCAACTGTGAAACTGTTTTCCGCCCTCTTAATCGTTTTTAAACGTTTAGGAAACGATACCGCTAAGAGCTGTTCCTGGAAATAAACAAGAATATATTTATCAGAGAGCTGATAATTTCCTCAGGATAAGCGTCATGAGGAAGATAATTAAGCACTGAGATGAATCACAGTCAGTTTCCGCAGATGCTAGAAATGGAATTTCCGAGTTTACATAAGTTATTTACTTCTTCAATATTAGTGTATAATGTGCAGTTCTATAAAGTTACCCTCACTTACAGCTACAAATACTATATTTTGTAAAAGTATTCTTAAGTGAAGGAGTAACCATAAGAAGGGGAAATGTGTTAGTTTTTTCCCGGATATTTGCTAATGTAACAGGATTAAAATAGTATGGTTCTTACGAGGGTCGTTTGATAAGTATGGTAAATTTCCATGAAGGGATAGACATTTTTTGTTGCAACTTTGTGGGTGGTAAAGTAGATTATTCAAAAGATTGCACAGAATATTTGAATGTGCTACAATATACGGTTCATTGTTAACAGCCCTTTGAACTTTTTGAGAAACGCGAGGGCAGATCCTGACAGAGTGAAGACTGACCCCCCCTCCAATGACCAGGGAGTTACCGAGCTGTCCCAAAAGGGTGGGGCTTTCCATAGGGCAAGACCTAGAGACTAACTAGCCCCCCCCATCTGGTCCTATGAACTCAAGACGGGTGGAAGTGGATACGCCACTTACGCACGCCAACTCCAAAATGGGAAGGCTACCGATATGACCTTGGTAGGGCCGCCTGGTGATCTAGCACACATTCTACTAGTTATGCAGGCTAGTACGCGGGAATATATGGCTTCCCTCAAGCCCGTCCGGAGACGTACATGATCTCCCACGGGTATCGGCAACTACTGCCCTCTCGAGTCCAACCCAATCCGAACAACTTTCAAAGGGAGGAGCTCGAATGTTCGGCCCGAGGTTCCTCTAGTAACGTCAGAGGTACCACGAGTGGTAGGGGTCCGCAGCGCCCGCACCACGGCAGCTGAAGGGGACGGATCCCCTCCCCTACGGGACAGCCCTTTGAACTGGCCAGTGCGATTTAAAATGGAGAGAAACAGAGTTCTGTGCTGTTATTAAACATTTTTATTTAAAGGGCTGGATTGCCGCAAAAGTCAAAACTGAATTGGATGAAGTTCACGTGGACTCTGCACCAACACTGAGGATCATTTACTTTTGGATCATTGAATTTAAACGTGGTCGTAGAAGCACCGAAGATGAATCGCGCTCTGGTCATCCAATTGAGGTCATCACACAGGACACCATTGAAAAACTCCACGATATGATTATGCAACACCACCGAACAAAAATCCGTGAGACTGCTGAGGCTGTAGACATCCCAAATGAGCGACTGAACCATATCCTGCATGAAATATTGGCAATGAAAAATCTGTGTGCAAGATGGGTGCCGCGATTACTCACAGTCGACCAAAAGCATATCCGAAAACACACTTCCGCCGAGTATCTGGCATGTTTAACCACAATCCGCAAGACTTTTTGTGCCAATTTTTGACCGTGGATGAAACTTGGATCCATCGCTACATACCAGAGTCAAAACAACAGTCAAAACAATAGACAAAGGCTGGTGAAAGTGCGCCAAAGAAGCCAATGACAATTTTTTTTTCGCTGGTAAGGTGATGGTCACTGTCTTTGGGATTCTCACGGGATAATCTTCATAGATTACTTGGAGAAAGGCAGAAACCATAACTGGAGCCTATTATGCTTCATTGTAGGATCATTTGCAACATGAGTTGACTGAAAAGAGACCGAGATTGAAACGCAAAAATGTGTTCATTCAGCAGAATAATGCACCATTGCACACATCAGCAATCACAATGGAGAAAGTGCATGAGTTAGGCTTTGAATTGGTTCCTCATGCACCAGACTAAGCCCCAAGTGACTTTATCGTGTCCTCAAACTTGAAAAAAAAAAAAAACAAATGAAGTGTTTCATCAACGAGTATTTTGCAGACCTTGACAGAACCTATTTTTCCGAAAGGATGAAAAAGCTGGAACATTGCTGGAGCAAGTGTATACCCTTTAATGGAAACTATGTCGAGAGATGTAAACAAAAAACGAAAAAGAATTATTTTTGATCTTTTACCAGACTTACCAAATGACTCTCGTATGTGTACAATAAATGCCAAGCCTATTGGAATTGCGTTCTTTGAATTTATAAAGCAATAATAGCATTTTATGTGTCTTTCTTTTGCTCAACAAGGGACTCGTTAAAAATAAAGCAATAAATAACATTGTACTTTACATTTAGCTAGAAATGTTTGCTTTATTGATGATTTACTATAAAATTGTAAATTGAATTGTGTCATTAAGGTACGTTGAGAATTATAGGTATATCAGCAGGTTCCTCAATGCCTTTGAAATTTCGTGAGAGGTTTTTCAGTAACATTCTTTTTAAAATCCAATTGAGGGGGGTCTTGGGCATATAAAATGAATGACGTGTTGAAGCAGATAGGTATGGGTCATTCTTGGATAATACAGAGTATGGGTATAGAGACATCTGGAAAGAAGTTAAGATTAGAAGATATTGACAGACAAGACATTTTTGCCAGTACAAGTGGCAAAAGCTCACTGAGGTTATATAGAGAAATAAAAACAACCTGGGGGAGGGAAGGATATATAGACATAAATTGGGGCGTGAAGGTTTTGCTTGGACGAGAACAGGGGTGAGAAATTTGAAAGGTACAGGTCAAGAGAGGGAACTACAGTCCGACCGTTGTATCTCCGGCTCTGACGTTTTGCGACTGCAAGAGATGGAGGGGGAAGGTTAATACTACCAACATACAGTAATGAGCAATTGAAAACAAATCCTCAAAATTATCTTTTGAATGAAAATATAGTACTATATTAGCTTTAAAGCACTGAAATCCAACTCGCAATGTCATTATCATGCAAGACATTCATTACAACACCACTCTATTCGAATATTTCGTTCACAGCTTTCACACACACTAACTGCATCTGTTAGTAATACTGGGAGTCATACATCCAGTGTTGTGGTCAGGAAGTTCAAACTGTCTGCAGTGCCAATCAGCATTGTCGCTGCTAAGCGTGGCTCCCGAACCAAACACCGTGTTGCCAGGTTAAATTTGTTTGAGCCACGTGGCTTTAGTTGCTGGCGCTGGTGAACTTTCTTTGTTATATTTTGCGTGCGTGAATTCCAAATTTTAGAGTTCGTAAGTCCTATTATCGCTATTTTAATAATATGGCTATTGGTTCGTGAAATATGCAAATACGTGAAAGATTTAAAATACGTATTGTTCCTCTGTTTGAAATACCCGCTAAAGAACTGGCAACCGCCTGCTTCCCCCACTCGAGAACTGTCAGAGCCGAAGAAAGAGCGGCCGAACTGTATATACATGTCCAATGTGTGGAGAAGAGAATGCAGACATCCATTATATATTGTGACTTTGTGGGTTCGTAGAATTAAAAGGCGAGTTGCAGAAATTAAAAATCTCCTTTATTTTCGTAGAAATACTCTTATAGATTACAGCAGCATTACGTCACGTACACCATAAGTCTACCAAGGTCGATCACAATAACAAACAGTGACAGCAGATTACATCCTTAGCTCTCGTTACAATAACACAGCTGGCTGTCTCTCATTTCACAACACTGTTTCACCACTCACTCTGCTTTACAACTATTCATCACTAGCCATGGTTTCTTTTACTACACTCATTCATGATTACCAGACTGTTCTGTCAAACACTAGATGTTTCTGGAAAACAAGGCATGTAATGACGTAATCCGAATATTCTATCACATTCTAGAAGCGTAACTTAATCTGTGCCGTCGAGGCCTTTACCTCAGTTATCTTGCTTGCCGGCGTTTGTTTACAATAGCCGCGCTATCATTAACTGCTTAGCAAGGCTCATTATTACCATGAAACTTTATCCATCGACTGTTTTCTTATTTGTGCCGAAACTTTTATGCCTGTTGCCGTGACAATATTATATTGTAGTCAAAAAAAGATATGGAGAGAGCAGATCTGGCTACGTAAATGGGAATATTTGGGGGGGGGGGCGAAGAATTAATTTAAAAAAATTTTGTCAGTAAAAGGGGGAAAAACAGGAGAAATATAGGGAATTGTTTATTGACAGTTAAAGAGAGATGGCTAAGAACAATTTTAAGAGGAAAATATAAATTAGGATAAGTGAAGTGGCAAAATGTGTAAAAAGGAGTAGAGGGCCTCCAATACACAAAAACCTAGGGTTAGGTGTATGGGGACCGAATTATTATTCTATGGCAAGCAACATGGTAGGATTTAGGAATATATGGCGTTTTCTTGTATAGATTTCACAATTGTAATCTTGATTTTGTATTTCCATTTGATGATGTAAAAGGGAAGATGAGAAATAAATTACAAATTAAAATCCAGTGTGCCTCGTCCCAGCAAAACACGAAACCTATACCATTTTGATTTTTGCTGCATTTATCGTCATGGAAAAGAAGTATTGAAGTGTCTGTTGAACATTACTTCTAGTTGTTTCTAAATTAGTTATTCATATTTGAAATAGGCACTAATTCTATGCTGTTGAACATATTATTGATTTTGAAATATTTTTTGGTAAATATCTAGTCAAGACCAAATATTAAATCATACAGTTAAATATATTTTTATAGAAAAAATTGTTTTAAGTAACACAAATCACTTTAATAAACTATATGGTTCATAAGGAAATGATGCTCACATAAATATATTGAAGTTCAAGATTTAAAACATCGAATATTCCATTTCGTAATACAAATGGCGAATAATGAATCGTGATAAGCTAAAAAATACAGCTTCTCTTCCATTTTCATGTTATGTAAGTTTACTTATATTGGTATAGTTATCTTAAGTGTTAGAAGACCAATATTCGATCTGTTCGTTAAATCATGGTCGGTAGATTCTGAATACTGTTATTACACAAAATAGGACCAGTGGCAGCCATAGTGACACAGTCATTTGTTTAATCTCTTGAGAGCTGCAGTAAAACGACTGTCTTCTTTTCTCCTCCTAATATAGTGTTAATAAGAAGATAATTGAGGGGCGAAGTAGATGACCTATTACTGACCTAGAAAGGCGTGCATATACAGCACACAAGGATGACAACCTAAAGTTTATGTATATTAAGCTTTAGAACTAAGTGCAGAGTGGACAATGCGACTCGGTAGGATCATTAAAGATCTAGATTTCTAGATATCCCATTTTCAAAATGATAGACTGATGACCAAAGGGTGGGATTTTCATATTGATCAGTTTGTAACGGGAAGACTTTTCGGAAGTAACCATGCAGAAGTTTTAAAACAGTAAGATACTGGGTGCTTCAAACTCCTCCCTACAAATTGCGGCAAACCCGCATACCAGAGTTAAATTGATTGGATTCTAATTGGAGCTATGAGTTCTCTTATCCTCAGGTGTATGGTTGTAGGAAATGGATTTTGGTGGTTGTTGGCTACTCAGTTATATTAATAACACTTTGGTTCGTTGAAAAATTATTTGGTTTAATTCCTACTAAGTTTGCTTATCGACTTGTATCGGTGACCACCTGTTAGTAAAATTCCTAACATAAATTCAATTTACTGGAAACCCTGGATTACTTGTTTAAAGTTACTTCCGCGTGGTTTATATTACTTCTTTATACGGCGACTACTTTGCTCTAATAAACTTCTAATGCTGCTTCCACTTACACTGGTTGCGCTATTCTTAACTTCCCTACATTTCAGACTTATAAATCTTCGCTTCTCCTTCTTAACGCGCATGAACACGTCCTTGCTGTCGTAGTGTCACCTTTTAAGTAAGTTGTTTCTACTTCGCGATTCAGTTCGAACCTTATTCTGATCCCCTCTCTAACTTTATCACATGACCAAACTAGCTCACCCTTCTCAAGTGTTACATTATAATTGGTTTCTCATTTACTTCGAATTTTCGCATTGGTTTGCAAAACTCATCTAACTCATTGACGTTCAGCCCACCATGAGTTGGGGAACGCCAACCCTGAGTTGTTTGTAACGGTATACATCGTTATCAAATCAGTGAAGTAAATCCCTTTAGCGTTCATGCTTGACTGCATTTTGAAAACCCTTTTGTCCTAACACATTCCTGGCTGGGAGTATTCTATAGTTCTCAGACATTGAACTTTTTCTAGCACAAAGTTTCCCTTCCTGTCTCTCCAAAGTGTGCAGATTTGGACACGAATATTTTCTCTTTTGCCTGGATGCTAGTATGTATGTTATATTAAATTATATTCTTCCCTTCTTATTCTTTAATTCAACCGCTATTTTAATCATTACTCTGTCCATTTTAATTTCATATTATTATAACAAGATTTTTATATTAGTTTAGGAAAGCACTTTTATTAATTTATCTTCTTTTTTAATTATCTGATTTCAATTAATTCGCCGCCTCCTAATCGCTGCCTGATACTGCGATTACAAAATGTAAGAGTCCAATAGTCATTGAGGCGATAGATTTCAAATTTCGAAGTAAATGGAGAGACCAAATAACTCTAATGGAAAATTTGGATAAGCTAACGAGAATGAGTCAGACCCATGAGAAATGACGTCTCCACGGAAGCGGGGAGAAGGAGGAGAGAGACGGTATGTTAATGTGTCGGAAATTAAACGGTCATGGACAAGGAGTCTATATGCGGTTGGTGCTTCGTGCAAATTCTGCAATAATTTTCCAAGAACTGAATATGAAAGTGTTATCTTCCTTGTTGGACGCAAAGAATTTCTCGCAATCCTCACAGAAATCCTACGCCTCGTTTCACAACTAATTTCGTGGAATACTTTTGGAGATTCTGTATGCCTAATATATTGCGTAGCATTTGTTATTGAATGACTGCAAAACGAAGTTTTGCATATAGTATAATATGCTTGTTATTTACAATAAGTGAGCGATAGTGAAATAAACATATAAGAGTAATAATAATTAATGCACCAGGTTTAACTTGGCACTTTTTGCACTATCTTTGTCTAGCAGGGACGCTCGGTTTATTTCCTTGAAATGGTCAGTCCCTTTTAAAAACCCTATTGTATTCCCTAATTACCTACTGTGGTAAGAGGGTAAGCAGAAGCAGGCATCAGTGGTGTTGTAAGTGAAGTATCGGTTGTTGACATGTTGGAAATCTGAAAAATGTTCTTGGAATTTGAGAATTTTGCGGTTATTTTAAATATAGTGTTGGAAATGGTGCTAGTGTCTGTGTTAGTTCTAGGAGGCGTGGGAAGAAAGGGAAAAGTTATAAGATCAGATGGCGGGGAAATTCTGATCAATATCTATAAAATTTTACAGACGAATGTGAGGTCCTAAAATACAGAAAAGCCAACTAGGTATATCTGTGTCGAGCATACTGAAATTTAGATATGTTCCTAAGAAAAACGAAAGGAGTAAGGGTTTCCGGTGCCCCTATTATTTACTTAAACGAAACCTGGATCAATATAAATCATACAAAAACAAAGTGTGGAAAGTGAATTTTCACTACGCATCCCAAAAGGCAAAGGCCAGCACGGGTTCTTCAACGGGTTTCATTCCCAACGTTCTTCTGAGTTTAAATCTAAAGCAAGCAAAGACTAACATGAAGAAATGGGTAGTGAGACTTTTAAAGTTTTCTTTATTATTCAGTTGTTACCCAACATAGTAATGGACAAGCATCTTATCATTCTATTCAAATCAACAAGGCCCCGATATCATTACTTAAATGAGTAATAGAGTCATGGCTCCGTGACAATAATATTGAATTTGATCCGCAATCCACCAAAGCTGTACTATACGACCTAATAAAGCAAAATAAAAATACAGTCACAAAATTTATGAAATAAATCGCATAGTGCAAATACACGACCATGCTGTAATACGACTTCCTTCGTATCGTTGCGACTTAGGTAATGCTATAGAACTTATATGGGCACAGATAAAAATGATTTCCCAAAATACAACATATCATTTAAGCACGGTGAAGTAAAATTGTTATTTGATAGAGTAGTAGGTAAAGTGTCTGAACAAATCTGGCGAGGAGCTTATTAACTTATTGAAAATATTGAACAGTTTTATTGTGAGAAATATGGATTAATAGATGAAATTAGTGATATGTTCATAATTAATTTAGAAGATGATTCATATAGTGAACATGAAGAATAATTTAAAATTTCTGACAATAAAGAAGGGGAACAGGAACCAAATTCGCAGGAGGAAGAAGGATCATCCGCCACTGTTGTGCCTGACCTGCCTGGCAGGCCATAAAAGAGGGTCGGGTTAGAAAGAGATCATGAGTACGTACTGTCCTCCACAAGAGAGAAACTCTCCGTGGTCTGAGACGCAGGGGCACTGCAGAAGGTTCCCACACCCTCCCTGGACAGGTTTATGACACCCCATGTCAGTACAGTTACAGACTATTCAAAAACATTCTGACGGCTTCTACTTTTGTGAATGAATCTTCTCAGTTTTAGTGTACAGAGTGAGTAGGGTGCATGTTGTTTTAACGGCTATGCTCCTTGTGTAGTATGCGTTCCCTGTCACACATATTCGCTGTCCTTGTTCCACTGTGTAAGGGAGCACATTCCTTTCAGGGACCTTCTTTGCGATGCTGGACAGTATTTCTTTCTCTTTCTAAAATCAGAGGCCAAGTTGAATCTCGTGTGTTATAATTATATATACAAAAAGTAATATGTATATATTCCTATTTATTTTACGTATGTTGTGACTGGCGTCACAGACGGCCACATTTGAGAAACATCCTAAATTTGTGACGCTTGTAGAACACGAAAGGTCAACAGATATGTTGCTTTATCAGCAGAATGATCTTGTTAAACTTGTTAAAGTAATTTTATGAAATGAGACTGGTCAGCCACCTAATGACTTTTTACCTGTTCCTGGAGTTGCAAGGGTTGAGACTAGCAAGACACTGACGTCAAATGAAACCTGATATAATTAATGCAAATTTCAAAGAGTAAAGGAAAAACAATTCTTAAAAATAATTCACTTAAACCCTTAATACAAGTTTGATAACGCAAATAAAACAAGCATTTTTCCATTTTGTACCAGGTAAATTAAGCATGGGATATATTTTCTCCGAAAATTCAATACCACTGAAAATAGATGTTTAGGAAACCTCTAGAACTAACAAAACATTTTTACTTCTTCGACTGTTTCTGATAAGTGAGGAAGGTCTCTTTAAATTGTCACGTGATAGCCTAACGTGGTGCAAATGATAAAAATAACATGTCATCTATTACTACATACCATAAGCTACCAAATATGCCAAAAAAGAAAATATCGGGATTTTCAACATTTTCGGCAAATTTTGAGTGTAGCCTTGCCTTAAGTAAAAAAAGTCATATCGGGCTTATTACCATTGACTGAATATTGATGTACCGTTTTAGACGGTTCTAAAAATTTATCAGGCTGGCACCTTGACTCGCCCTGGTTATGCCCTGATATAAACAAATTAATCAAAACCCGCCTCGGTAGCGTGTTTGCCTCATGTTCAAGAGGTCCCGAGTTCGACTCTCGGGCAGGGTAAGGTTTTTTTTTCTGCAGTTTCCCTTATTCTGAAAGACGAATGTCGGGTAGCTCTAAGCTCTATGGACCGTGGGTTCATTTGTGCATTATTTCACCTATTCCACTCATCGTCCGACATGACTTAACGTTAGAGGACGGAAATTATTTTAAAAAATTGATCAAAAGCCCGAATTTGCCTGTTTATTGTTATAGCTACATCAACCGGATTAAGAGAAATGTCTTGCACAAAGTCGAAATGTAGTGTTCCGAAAAGATTTTAAATAAAATTACTCCTTTTGAAATTTTATATTAAATCGCTGCCTTTTCAAAACTTTTCAACCCCATAAAATGCTCAAATTAAAACAAATTTTTGTATGTGTTCAAAAATGTAGGTAATTCACGTGAACTTATGTTGAAGCATGTGAAACATGTGAATTTAAAAGTAAGTTTTGATAACTGCAACTTTTTTAAATGTTCAAATATATTAGCAGAATATGATAATATATCATGAATCCCCCCCCCCCAGGGGCCTACTTCGGTAGGTACGGGTTTGGCGCACCCGGGGTCCCGAGCCAACAGCCTCCCTCGTGTGGGCTCCTCTTCGTGGTTGAGGGAGACGGTCAACAGTCCCACCCACGTGTAGGCCGTGCGTGGAGATCTGTGGAGAACGTTTTTAGATTCTTGTCTAGTTTAGAGTTTAGGATTTAGTGAACGATATTTTTAGTAGGTTTTGATTGTTTTTTTATGTACGTGTATTTTTAATAGGTTTTCTTACACTTGTATAGTTTTTAGAAAGTTTTATATCTGGCTTTTGCCATGACTAGTTTTTTTAAAGGGCGCTGATGACCGCCGTAGTTGAGCACCCTTATATATCATTATTATCATATCTATCATGAATCCCTCTGTGGGATGCATACTAAAACCAGGTATTTTCTGTGCTTCAAAATCAATGCTAATTACAATTTTTGGTAAATTTAGTCTAAGGACTAGTTAGAGAAGCAATTTGCCAATTCTCATCAGAATCCTATACAGAAGTTAAAAATAATAAATCAGTAAATTACGCCCATCTCTGTGGTATAGGGTTGGTGTGTCTGTCTCGCGTTCAAGAGGTCCCGACTTTGAACCTCAGTTAGTGTGATTTACCTGCTGAACGTTTTCCTGAGATTTTTTTCTTGAATGTTGGATAAATTTAATCACTATAGACCTCGAAAAAATTCATCAATTTCATTCATCTTTTAATGGAACTGGTTAGAGAACATTAAAACCAAAAGCAATATATAAAGTGGATGGTAATCAGCCCTGTATTTTACATTCATTCTTAAGGGTATGTATGACTGAAAGTTTCAAATTCTGAACTAATAATGCTAGCTTTTTCAAATTTACGCCATAGGTGTAGTATAATGTAAACATGTTACAACCTAAATTAAAACCATTTTTCTCCAGCAGTTTAGAAATTATGATAAATTTTGTATGTTTTTTGTTACGTCACTAAAAAAGTCTCTTGCGACAAAATATTTTGAATTTTGGTCTAATATTTTAACCCTATGTTCATAATACACATAATTTTTGAAATTGCTCTGGGTTTTTCTGTGTCTCCTTTAGTTTAGGTCACAAAAATTTTTTAATTTACAAATATTTTTTTGTCTAAAAAACTGTAAGTTTTGTGTTTGAAAATTAAAAATATATGCTTATATACATTTCACAATAAAACCTAGGGCAATTTCCATTCCTCATGATATTCTGAACCTGTGTAGGAAATTTCATGAATGTAGCACAAAAACTGCATCGCAAGGAGCATTTTACAGGAAGAAAAATGCTGAAAATATGAACATTGTGAAAACAGCGATTATTTGATTTGTTTGTTAACTCACATTAAAATCCACCAGGCTGCTAGGTACCCTCAGATTTCTTTTTCCTCTCCTCTGTTGCTGCTTTTTCCACCTTTTTCTTCTTTAGATGTTGCTTTTCTTCTGCACAACTTCCCTTCTTGCTTTGCAGGATACGAGTCTGATCTCGCTGCACTGAAGTTTTCCTTGCTGAGTCTACTACACTTTCACCTCTGATATTTTGCTGCAGCTCCAATGACTTAATACTACCCATGTTAAACTCACTGATGCTTTTAATAACAGCAAGATCCAATTTTTGTTTTGATATGAAAACTTCCTTTGGGCACTTATTCCATATGACATGATGTAGTAATGTTGTAGAAGCCAGCCTCTGATATATTGGCAACATTTTAGGAACTATTTTGTCTGAAAGCCTTATTTTTCTTCTCTTGAATTGAAAATTTAAGAACGGAAAACAGATAAAGAATGTGGATGTAGGCAAAAGAGGGCGTGACTCTGACAGAGTTTAAAGGCCACCGACATTTAAATAAGCATTTAAAAATGGCGTTCGGAGGCAAATTATGCATTTTTCACATTTGGGAATGTCTAAATTATTTAATAGAATTGAAATAAAAAAGTCGTTATTTTCACGATTTTCACGAAATTTCAGCCATACATACCCTTAATCTCTCTTAAAAGCAGAACTCTATAATTTTCAGACTTCTCAAACCACACACAAATAAATAGTTGCCTGTTTATAAGACATAAGCTTTTATTATTAATAATAAGATATTATCCTCAAAGTATAACTTTATTGGGCATCTGATTGTTGAAGGAACCAATCCACTGGGAGCCAGTCAGTAGCTTAAGATCTGTGCCTTTCTCGCCTCACATAAATTTACAATCGTTCTAGTTTGAGACAGATTATAGTGAAGTAGATAAGTTAATTACAGTTATTTTCTTGCTCTGGTCCGAGGGAGTGTGTCAACGACATGAGGAAAGCTTGTTTTCAGTGTTTGTGTGTACACACTTCCTACAGAACATTAACACGAACACATTAAATTTGCTGACGTCAGCATTTTTCACTGCTTAGAAAGGTGAACATTCGTTATGGTGTTACAGTGTAACCCCAAATTGCAGGAGGAGCTAAAACAGTTTATTTTATTTATTGCTTCCCTCTCTCTCTCTCTCTCTCTCTCTCTCTCTCTCTCTCTCTCTCTCTCTCTCTCTCTCTCTCTCTCTCTCTCTCTCTCTCTCTCTCTCTTGCATACAGTGAGCAAAAAAAAAAAACTAAGCAAAAAGAGTAAAATAAAATTCCATTTATTCTTTTCTGAGACAGAACAAAGAAAGCAGTATATGGAATGAGGTGGCTTAGGAGGTAGCGTCTATGGCCTGCATTTACGGGATTGCTAGTTCAAATTCCATATACTAGTAGTAGTTTCCCGTAGTCATTAGGTAAATATCGAGTTGGATATTGAATACTACACACAAAATAAATACAGATACATAATACAAGAAAGCAACTAGCAGCTTAGGCTATAAAACACTACATACACATCTGGCACAGGAAAGCGGTTACGCAACTAAGACCACCTGTCCAGCATCACAAAGATGGAAAGTTCCTGCAGTAGGCCAGGACAACGGACATCCCCGTCTACTGTTATTCGGAAACAGTGCCACCACGAGACCTTGGCCTGCCTTGGTAGCGTGGTGGTAGCATGTCTACCTCACGTTCAAGAGGTGCCGAGTTCGAAACTCGGTCAAAATGAGTTACCTAGATAAGGTTTTTTCGGGGGTTTCCCTTATCCTGAAAGAAGAATATCGGGTAACTAACCTCTATGGACCCTGGGCTCATTTGAGCATCATTTCAGCCATTCCATTCATCGTCCGATATGACATAACGTTGGAGGACGTAAATTACAACAACAACAGTTCAGTTAAGTGCAGAGGTTCCACTCACATTAGTCCTGGACCCTTAGGAGCAAAGACCCGGGCCTCGTTCAACCCGGGAGCGATGGTTACTCCGGGGGTGTTTCCATTGGGCAATACCTTGAGTCTAAAAAGCCCCCTGTCCGCCACTGAGCACAACGTCAAGACGGGTGGAAGTGGATACGCCACTTACGCGCGTCAACCCTGCAGGGAAGACTACCGGAAACCTCGGTGGGGTCGCCTGGTGATCTAGCATACCTTCTACTAGCTCTACAGCCTTGTACTCGGGACTTTTAGGCAACCCTCTACCCCCTCCGGGCGGCCGTAGCCTTTTTTTTTTTTTAATTTTACGTCCTCCAACGTTAAGTCATATCGGACGATGAATGGGATGAGTGAAATGATGCTCAAATGTGTCCAGGGTTCATGGAGCTTAGAGTTACCTGACATTCGTCTATCAGGATAAGGGAAAACCCTGAAAAAACCTTATCCAGGTAACTCACCCTGGCCGAGATTGAAACTCGGGACCTCTTGAACGTGAGGCAGACTTGCTACCATATACACTACCGAGGCGGGCTGGCCGAAGACTGGCCGGAGGTGCCCAATTCCCCGTGGGTGTCGGGAACACACTGCCCCCTCGTATCCAACCCAATCCGAACAACTCCGCATCGGGAGGGGCTCGGCAGTTCGGCCCGAGGTTCCTCTAGTAACGTCAGAGGTACCACGAGTGCTAAGGGTCCGCAGCGTCCGCACCACGGCAGCTGAAGGGGACGGATCCCCTCCCCTACGGCATGAGACCTGGGTTTGGAGACCGGCAACAGTCCTACCGGAGGAGGAATTGGTTTACTCAGAGTATATCGTCCTGCCATGCACCGCCGAGACACCCGCCGACACTTCTACCCTGAAAGTGACCACCAGATGAGAGATGACGTGAAATGTTAATGGACATGAAATTGAGGTACAGGAAATTCGGGGGATATAATTAACCTACCCAGCTTTCTCCTGGAGACATGGGGAAACGTCAAAAAATCACTTAGGTCAGGTAGGTCTGCCCCGAGAATCGAACCCGGGCTTCCCGAGTGCGGGCCACAGAAGAAAGCGCCTGAGACATCCCGCTTGGTTAGTAAGCATTGAGCCCGTAAGTTGTCAAAGAAATAGATTTTCAGTGACTGTCTTTATCTATACAAGGACTAGTGTACCATAAAATCGTGGGTACCTACCACTACAGCTTGAGCCTTTAACCCTCGTTATCCTTCAGAACAATGCAAGTCATTTGTGCCCAAATCCATTATGGATTCACAGACCCAGCATCTTACTCTTCCAATGACCATAATGACTGTTTTCAACCCTTGGCACCCGGCACCATTAAGGTCCAGCGCCAAAATGGAACTGTTTAAAGGGGCTTACTCCTGTTTCTTATATGCCTTCTTAAAAACCGATCTGGAGTGTTTTTCATGATAAAGAAATATTTGTGGAAATCATAATATATGAAAATTGACGATTTTCTCTACGTAATATGATTTATTTTCAGACAGTTCTACAAAATTATTCTCCCAAAAGTTGTTCTATTTTGTTATAATGATAAACATTCGCCAGAAACATTATTTCAATTTTTTCGTATGTTTATATTTGGCAAATTTATCGCCAATATGTGTTTGCCTCTGCTCTTGAGAAATAAACTAAGAAGCATTTAACATGCCAACGTACACTGCTTAAAACACTTGTACTTAAACAACAAATATTTTGGAAATTGTTATTATTAGAGACCATTTATTAAAGTTCATACTGTAATGGAGACCATATTTACTTCCTTTCAGAGGGTTTTTCCTTAGCTGCTATGGTTTTTGTTCAATTTCTATGGTTTTCAGTCACATAAAATTCAGTCAGAATGCAAAGGACTTGAGAGCTTGTTGATACAAGTTTCTATATACATATTTGTTTAAGTGTGTCATATATCGAACTTGCATTTAATAAAAACTGATAGAATGATTCCTAAAAAAAATAATTATCTTGTTTTAAGTGTTTATTTGGGAAGTAGAAAATTTTATAATATTTTTTATTGTATCCATAAAGTATGACATACTTTTATATGAAGTTGCTATATATTTATCTTTAATTGTTTTATTTTTACTTTCTTGTAGGATGATAGAAGTGTCACATTCGAACCAAATTTTAAATTCAAATTTTCATAAGAAGTAAACCTTTTAAATTTCCTGGCCACAAGACTGAAGAGAGAGTGAGAGGGAGGGAGTGAGGGAGGGAGAGAGGGAATGTATGTGTCTGTGTGTTTTTGTGTTTACCTCTTTACCACTTATCAGATCTAGTCAAATTCCAAAAAATTCAGTTTATAGATTTCATTTTTCAGGAAAATCTCTTAAACATGTCTTTAATTAAAATCGTTAGAGGAATTTTTGATAAAATTGAGATTTGTGAAAATTATAGGTATTTTATGTGAAGAGTAGGAGGGGGTAAGAATTTTCTTGAAGTTCTGTCTCGCATCCTTGAAATGCGCTGAACTTAACTTCAAATTTGACTTTTAACTGACTTTCTGTTTTATATATGGCTGTTCAGAGAAAGACGTACACACGTTGAAACCGTACACTCAGTTTGGGAATGTATTGTTTGTCTAGTGAACGGGAGTGCAGTTGCCCCTCAAAGGAAACGGACCCTACCGCACACTAATGAACGTCATAAATCTATTTCCACACTTCAGAAATGGAACACTGTCGTTGAGGACCAATAACAACCCTGATTTTCTCGAAGTGACAGTCGCATGTCTACTCCACGTGGAGTCTCAGTTACCAAAGTTCCAACTTCCAGTTGATCTGTTTCATTACGTGCAGAAATTCGTTGTGTGTCACGATGTGGAGACCGTGGGAGAGAAATGCAGTGGTAAATGCAAATGAAGTAGTTGATAACTTTCAGTCAAGTGAAATTAATCAAAGTGATAACAATAGTGTGAATAACTGGGTCGAGTTATATTACTGGAAAAGCCTCACAAAACAAAGTTATAACGGGAACTGTATCTAAGCAAATTCAAGCGCTTGTTTTGAACACATATAAATATGTGCTGACAAATAATCTTGGTAAGGGGTCGTGCAATGAACCTGATGATAAATTCTGGGTATTCACAGAAATACAGTAAGAAATATTGTGATGAAAGGAATACCAAAGACGCCGATCAAGTGTGAAAACAAAAGGAAACGTTTCTCTAAAGTAGATAATTTCACATGCAATTTAATTCGTCGAGAAATTTATAGATTCTATGCAAAAGGGAGAAGCGCCCACCTTAGACGAATTAGTTGCACATTTGCAAGAAATTTGTGATTTTCCTTGTGGGCACTGCACTTTGCGCGGCCTCCTAAAGGAGCTGGGTTTCAAATACCGCACTTTGAATAAGTTAAGGGTTATTATGGAATCCAGTAGAATTGTAGCTTGGCGATATATATAATCAAAACTAAGGAAGTTTTGCAGTAATCGACATAAGATAATTTATTTAGACGAAACCTCGTACGATACCCATGACGTATCGAGAAAGGTGGCAACCTTGCAGAAAGGTCTAGGAGAAGGAGGGTCAGGGTTGTAAAACGATTATAAGGGTTCGTCAAAGGCAGCGGCCAACGTGCATATGAGTTAACTAAACAGACTTTACACTCAGTTTGGGAGTGTAAAGGAATAAGTACCGCTAGGCGAGCAAAGACAGGGTTGGTCATTACCTCCAAGAAGGAAGGGGTAGTGCCAGCTGGAAAACCAGGAGACAAGTGAATGCTCTACCTGAAGGCACTCTTGTTTGGAACGTCGATGGACACAGTGGGGTAGGATGGTGAGTTCATAGCGATGTGTGTAAGAAATACGTGTGTGTGTGTGTGTGAAACCCAGGCAAGAAGAGTAAGTGCTCATAAATAAAGAAAAGGCAAAAAGAAGAAGAAAAAACCGAAGCAGTCTGTTGTGTACCATTCCTGGGATCAAAGAACCATGCTTTGAAATAGCTACGAACCCATAGCCCGTCCCAATAAAGTCCATCGAATATACCCCCGTCCAAGCACGAGTACCCCCTCAACTCTCACACACAGATCTTGCTCTACAAGTTTTTGAGGGGCCCGTGGGGTTCCAAAACATGTATTTCGGGTGATATCACGACATCGACGTTTTGGTTGGAATACATTACTTCCCTTACTTGTTGTGAGTAGTTGAAAAAGTGAAAAGAAGGAAGGACAAACGGCATCTCTGACCAGGAACTGTAGCAAATGTGGGTTTTTTATATGGAAAATTTCTCACTGGAAGCGGAAGTTAATGTAGGTATGATTAAATATTTACTTCACCTTGCCAGCCCACATTGAAGTAAGTGCTGCATAAGCAGTGCGGTCATTCCTCCTCCGATATTGCTCTTCAAGTATTTACACCAGAAATTGTCAGCTCGATATGTAGTTCATTGGTAACTGCTGTTTGTGAGTTTGTTGCTTGGGGTCATATTGAGACAGCACAACAACCCCGCATCTACCTAGAAGTTTATCACAAATGAGGAGCTTTTTTCAAAACTGAACATGTCCATCACTTCAAAATAATCAGGAAATACGTGTATCCATATATACAAATTATTATATTTGTATACATTTCCTTGCTTCACTATTAATTGCTTCATATTTTACCTACGTATATCTATGCTATAAGGTTTTCTTTTTCTTTGGTGTAAGGCTGTACATGGACCATTGAGAATTCTTAATCATATACTTAAAAACCACGTATATAGTCCTTTTAGTTTGCAAATTAAGGCTAAACATATTTGTACATGTTAAGTTATTATTAAAAAAAATGATGGACATATCCAGTTTTGTTAAAAAAAGTTTTCTTGCTAGTGGAAACTAAAATGCTCTTTTCCATACTATTCATGAATTGGTTTACTGTTCTATACATTAAAGTAAGTGAAGGTAGCAGGGACAGGTAATAGGATTATACCTGAGGAATTTCTCAAAAAAGCAACATATAAGTGTTATGACAACATGGCGTCTGCAACAGTTATAATAGGGTCCGGATCAGCATATTTATTCTTTTGGCTTCTCAATTTGGTTTCCGATTTCGGTCTTCCTCTCTTCCTAGTACCGCAATTAATTTCATCGATTGTTGCTTCCATTGCACTGTTCAACATTCACTTTCTTTCACCTCCATGATCACCTGATGTATAAAGAACATCTGCACTGCTTCTAAAAGCTAATGCGAGAACTAATTGCCGCAAACTGACCAAGTAATAACACATTATCCCCTCATTAGTTAGGGGTTAGTATGTCATTTACCTATGTTTCAAAAACTTCCGGGAAAGGAAGCATATGACAAAGAGAAAAATTCTGAAAGTGGACATATTCAGTTATGAAAACAAAACACTGACTGTATGGTAAATTATACTGGACATGTTCACTTTTGATAACAAAATGAACATCGGACTACAATGTCTTCTTCCCTTCATGGCATAGGCAATCAAGTGCCTGTTCCGCCTTCGAAGTCCTCCAGCCATCGTTCCCTGGGTCTGCCCACCGATCTCCTACCTTAAGGATGATACTGTAATATTTGTTTTGTAAGTCTATTATCTGGCATACTTTCAACATGTTCCTTCCATTTTTGTTTGAGATCTTTTAACCTATCATTCATACTAAAGATGTCCAGCTCTTCTCTTATATTTTCATTTCATATTAAGTCTCTCTTCGTGCATCCTTTCACACTTCTCAAGAATTTCATTTCCGAAGCCTGTATTTTACTCTGTTGCTTTTTAGTTAACGTCAAAGTCTCACTTCCGTATGTCAGTATAGGTACAGCCATAACTTTGTAGAAATTTAATGTTGTTTCTTTGCGTATTTTGTTTCTAAATGTTCTATTTATTGTTCCCCACACTCTTTGAAATTTGCATATTTTATTGTAGACATCATATTCCTTGTCATAACTAACATCAGTTCCCAAGTAGTTAAAATGGCTTACCTGTTCAGCGCAACGAACTACAATGTAATGGACATATTAAGTTTTGATGTAAAAATAGAAATTTAAATACACATTTATACATGACCTGTTCATTTTTGGTAGAAAATAAAGCAGCATTATATTACAACTAAGAATCTTAACAGAATCCCATTCCTAACTCATTTTCGATTTTCGGTAGACACGTTTAGTTTTGAAAAAAAAAAACTCCTCAAATAATCTTTCTGGTTTTGAATCTGCAACTGCCATTTAATACAACTTAAACACGGAAGAGAAACTCAAAGGTTTCGTTACTGTACCTTGCAGATGTTCATGTAATTTCCGCAAGACACACGTCGAGCCTATAGTCCATTTCAGACCGTATGACGGTCAACTAATGTAATCCAGGCTCTTAGATAAATGACTATTTGGGAAGGGGTAGTTTGTACGCAAGATCTTTAACAAATCGCCTTAAACTGGTGAACGAAAAGTTCTCTACCGTCATTCCCAAGGAGGCAATCCATTTAGTTGCCTGCATGAGATTTCCTCTTACAAAATGCACCGTGTTAACCAAAAATCTGTGCCACTAACGAACTAGGGTAATCTAAACGGGACACTTCCAACATTTCTCTGAGATGTAAATAGTGTAGTGTAATCTGCCAATTGTGTATTACATTCTCCTTGAAATGGTTCAGATTTATACGGATCACACTGTACCTCTCTGAACCAGAATTTTTACTTTACTGTAATTAGTCATAACATATAGTGGACAACTTTTTGACCAACTTTGGAGACGTTAGGTAGAAGTGATATAGTTTCACAATTAGAAACTCTCTGTTTATCATCGTTCTTGAACAATGACTTAAGAGCCTCGTTACATAAATTACTATGAGTGGTTTAGGCATCTACTACAGTGGAACAGGTTTTAGAGCCGTAATGGAAAGTTCATCACACCTTGCCTTCATTTTCTGTACATTACTGATAGGTTATCACTTATTTTGTAGCACAATGACATTTAAACATTGAAAATTTATCTGCATGGGATAATGGCACAATATATTGTAACTTTATTTACTTCATGTATTTACAGTTAGCTCAACTTCAGTAGTTCCAGAAGTCCTGTATGTTTTCTAGCTAAATGGTAAAAGATTTTCAAAATCGCTGAGATACTTCAAACGGAATATTTTAGAAGACACTTTGAAACTTATCTTTGCAATATAATCATTGTACTAGTTGTGATGTATTTTTAACTTTTACCATGTTTATTATTCGTATACCATATCAAATATGTTAGTACTGTGTAGTACGGTACAAACTATCAACTTTTATGCGACAAACGTTGCTATGGTAACCGAATAAATGTTGGCTTTTCCTGGTTGTTGGTGCAAAGTATTTACAGAAATGAACACAAAGTAATACCTTTAAATTAAAGTGACAAAATTGACAATTTATCTAGTCTTTTACTTTGGCAAGTAGTAAATGGACAATATTTTGAACTTCATCGTTTGCATTTATAGCTTTTTATTTTCATGTTGGCAATGTAGTTCGGTTATTTTATAGATATAAAGGTGCCCGCCTCTGGACCGTAGGTGATGGCGTTTCCGCCTCTCGTTCACGAAGTCCGGAGTTCAAATCTCGGTCAGGGTGCGTTATCTAAGGTTTTCCCTTATCCTGAAAGATGAATGTCTGGTAAATGTAAGCTCTATGGACCTTGGGCTCATTTGAGTATCATTTTACCCATTTTATTGATCGTTCGATGTGACTTAACGTGGTAGGACGTAAATAAAGAGAAAAAGTTTACTTTGAACCATTTATCTGACAACCACAACAACTTTAATTGGATAAATTAATTGATTGCTGTCCAATCATACTATATATATATGGAACAAAAAGGAATACAAGATATCTTCCATGAGGCTACAACTTGCTCAATAATATTAAGAATGGTTGTTATGTAAAAAAAAAGTGTTTTGAAATATAGTGTTTGACTGCCCCAGCATGTATTTTAGATTTCCTAGTGCTTTTTTGTTTTTTGTTTTTGTTTTTTGTAATTTACGTCCTCCAACGTTAAGTCATTTCGGATGGCGAAGGAATTTTTTTGAAATGATGTTCAAATGAGTCAAGGGTCCATAGAGCTTAGAGTTACCTGACATTCGTCTTGAAGGATAATGAAAAACCCCGGAAAAACCTTATCGACGTAACTCACCCTGACCGAGATTCGAACTCGGCTTAGTGTTTCGCTAGGTAATCCAAAGTATATGAAAGTACTACATAAGTATAATTATTTGTAACAAAAAGTTCATTTATCTTTTGAAACTGCTGTAAAATTTCAATAAATTGTGAGATCGCGATGACCAGAATGAAAGAACATTTTCGAAACAAATGTACAAAGAGACTGATAAATCGGCCGTAGCAGTTCATTGTTGGTCACTTAACCATGAAGTAAATCCAAAAGTTAAATTACTGTGATTTGTAGTTTCGCAGAATTAAAAGTCCAATTTGCCGAAATTCTAAATGTTCTTGAAATACACTGTTCAATTCTCACGTAACAACATTTCATCACATATTCAACACAATCTTCCAAGGCCAAACAGCGTTCTGATCACTTTGCAACATCAGCTCTCGTTACAACAATACTTTACAGCTGTTACTTCTCTCTGTCTACGACTCACTGTTGTCCAGTCGTCACCTCCTTAAATACCTCATTGATAATTCTAGATATTTCCGGAATAAACAACAATTCGAATGTTCTATACAACAATCAAGATATCACTAGAATATTCCATTTACCTCACTTATCTGTGTCAGTAAGTCTTGTCTCACTGATACACTATCCGACTGTTATCTTTATCTGCAGGCTCTTTGTGTACACAAGCCGCGCTTATCTCTCGGCACCGAAACTTCCGTGCTTTCCGCCGCGACATTATTAAAACAGTTAAACGCTGCGATAGATTTAATGGCTTGAAAAAAAAATATATTTATTTAAAAAATATATAAAAGTGATGGCAGATAGCCCTTAACAATAATACTTATATTACATTTTTATAGTAGGAATTAATTACCCTACAAAAATAACACATATAAAACAAACAAAGATACAAACATTCACTATAACTCAAGAGATAATAGGGACAGAGAACATAAAAAACACTACATATTCTATGAGACATTAATGCATATTATGTTCACTTTCTTCTCGGGCAACAAGCCAGGTGAAAAGACGATTAGATATCAACGTTTCGGGAGTGTGCATCTCTCCCATCATCAGGATATTTATAAAATGTTATAACCACAAAATGAAACACTGAATATAATACAACTATAAACAAAGACAAAATACTATCAAAATTCGCATTACTGAACAAACGACTGTTTTCAGTAAATGAAATAGCAGGTCAGGAGATATCTAATATCTCCTCACATCTAACATGACATTGATATCTAATCATCTTTTCACCTGGCTTGTTTCCCGAGAAGAAAGTGAGCATATTCGTCGCCAGGAAAGCTTCAGACCTTATTTTAAGAGGTACGTCCAGAAAGTAAGTTCTGTTTGGTAATAAAATTAGATTGTGTACAGATACAGAAAAAGTATGTATTGCACAAAATTCTACAACTCTTAAACTACTTTTCCATATAACTGCCGAAATTTTGCAGGCATTTGTCATAGCGAGGCACAAGTTTTTGTATACCTTCTTCATAGAAGTTTGCCTCATGTGTCTTCAACCAGTTGGAAACATTTTCTTTCAGCTCTTCGTCATTGTTGAAGTGTTGACCACCTAGAAAAGATTTGGGATGCAAAAACAAATGAAAGTCGCTAGGAGCGAGGTCAGGACTGTACGGGGGGTGGTCAAACACGTCCCAGCCAAATCCCTGTACGATGTTTTTCGTCGCATTTGCAGTGTGTGGTCGCGCGTTGTCGTGAAGAAACACAACACCTTTTGACAGCATTCCAATTTCAATTGGTTTCACTTTCCTAACATTCAGAAAACGAATCACAGATCTGATTTCACAAGCGGCGGGATTTTCAATCAACACCGACATTGTAGACAAGCACAACAAAGCGTACGTGGCGGACAGCGATCTCACAATGACGCATGTTTCTTCTCCTTGATACAGTTAGACCGCTTGACTCTCACCAAGGCGGCCCGGGTTCGATCCCAGGTGACCGCAAAGAAAGATTTGTGGTGGACATCACGGCGCTGGGGCGGGTTTTCTCCGGGACCTCCGGTTTCCCCCGCCATCTCATTCCACCGGTGCTCCATCTTCTTCTCATGTATCATCAGTGTCACCGCCTGCGGTGCCGTATGTAGTGAAAGCGGGCGATAAACACTACACATTTCATTTCATTTTCTCCTTGATACAGAGCGTCTACCGCGCATGTGCGGAACTGCGATCGCAGCGCTGCAGCGGAGATAAATTGAAGCAGAACTTACTTTCTGGGCGTCCCGTGTATTAATACACATTCATTTTTAACCAACCAGCTATAAATAAGTGACACTTTGTTAGCTATTAAAATATGTCTTCAGTAAATTTTTAGCAATCGATTCTATGCTTAAATTTATTTTAATTTTCAGAGGAATGTAGTGAACTCTGGTGGCCGTAACGATGACAACAACGAGATTGACTCTGATTAAGAATTGTAACGACATGTTTTAGTTACAACTTTTTATATGAATATTGTTTTCTGATATGACTTAGTAGGCCATGTAATGACAATATTAAAAACAAATATATGTGTAATTTTGTGATTGGCCGTAAAAATAATTGTATTACGTAATGCGGTGACGTAGCAGTACATCGGCCAATCACAAAATTAATAGAGGAGTAACGATAGTTACGGAAAATCAATAATCTTGAGATAGATATATGTTCTTCAGCCTTGTTTCATGACGATGGAAAAATGTCGCGGTGAATATAAAACAATTACATAATATATTACGAAATCGGAGTCATATAAAATTTTATTTCTGTCAGCAAAAATCTACACCTGAGAACAGATCTCATGACTCTTATTTAATCAAATCTCAACCTGGATCTTCCAAACAGTCGGCGTGCTTCCTATATGCTGTGAGAGGTGGAAAAACGCCACAGAATGTAAACAAGTATTTGATCTCACAATTTATTAAAATTTTACATCAGTTAAGTAGTTCAGTGAAGTTTTTGTTACAAATAATTATATTTGTGTAGTATTTATTGCTTCACCGTTAACAGCTTCATTTTTTACCCCAGTATAGTATTCTTCCTACAGAAGTTTCTGCCTGTTTCGTTCTTTGTAGTAGCGCAAATAACAGGAACGTCTTTTCAACACTTCATTTGTCTGTCACAAGGGCACGAGTCACTTCTATCGTCCGTTAAAGTGTGCCCACCTATTTCCCTTTTGTTAAGGCAAAGACCGAAGTTGAACAGCTAAACTGCATTGCACACATCCGGAAATGATTCATGTTTTAGTGTCTACCAAGCGTTTATTAAAAGCATCATATAAACTTATATTTGGAAATGTAATGACTGTGATGCTTAAAGATAACACCATATACGTTGAGTGAGGTATAGTGCGATCCATAAAAACCTGAACCATTTCAATAGGCCATGACTTCTGAACCAATAATAGGACACACGTGCAACTTTGGGGGAATATAATACACAATTGGGAGATCACATTATACTATTTACATCTCAGATAAAATGTTGGAAGTGTCCTCCATCAGCATCTATACATGTTTGCTCTCGTCTCACCATATTCTCTGAAGTTGTAGAAATTACTTTTCCCAGGACGATTTAAAATAAATTCATAAAATTTAAAAAACATAAAATAACCGTCACAATGTACTGTAACATGCCAAGAAAATAATCGTGTCTCAAATTTAGTGCCAGTTACCACTTCAGAAGAAGAAATCACTGTATATCTCAACGACGAGTTGTCACACCCTCTTTCTAGTTCACTGCATTCCTGGATAACAAATGAAAAATTTAAAAAAAACGCTAGGCATTTGTGTATTCTAACTGCAACAAATTTCTCTAAAACACTATTTAGCACAGCAGGATTCATATGTGACAGAAAAAGTTGACTTGACCCCGAAAAAGTGAAAATGCAAGTATTTTTGAACAAAAACTTATAAAACTGGACTTTTTCAAAAACTCATTTTGCTTTCAAATGTATAATGTGGAGTTTAAAAATCAGTATACCAGTGGTTTTAAATTTTGTATCATTAAATATGTGCATTAAGGGGATGCAGCATCGAAAACCACAAATCCAGCAATTTTTTTAAACTAATCTAGCTGAAATTTTTACCACTTAGTTTCGATTCATAGTGGACACGGAATTCAAAATTTGGTTTTTATATCTTCAATAGTTTTTGAGTGATTAATTTGTGCAATTCAAAATTTGGGCAAAATTCAAACCGCTCCACGTGATGAAAATTTTTAAAATTTTAATTTTTCTATTTCTAAAAAGATTCTGATGGTTATGAAGAAAAGATCTATCATATGAACTTTTTATACTATCTTAAGTTCCAGAGGAAACTGCGGTTTGTTACTGAAATTGGTTTTAATAAACAAGTCTGGACTTGTGTTTTATATTTATTAATTTTAGAGATTTTAAATTATTAGCACTGGGATAAGTTTTTTATGTACTTTTAATAGTTCAGTGTTTTTATTTTATTTTACCTTTTTAGCTTAATTAGTGTAGCTTTTAGGTTTTAATGTTGACTTCGGGCCCAAATGACCTTGTTGTCGACGGGCCCTAAAACACCACACACTCACTCAATCACTCACTCCAGAGGAAAAAAAAATTAAGTATGGGGCAAACAAAAAAAGGCCAAAAAATGATCAAACCTTTGACTTTTTATATCAATAACTTTAAAAATATAATGAATATTAAAAATTTCATATGATAGAAACCTTTGTTTACTTTCTAAGAACATGTGCTGAAAATTTTAGAGGGACTGAATCAAAAGTGCATCGTGTGGAACATTTTGAATGACAACAAATGTTGAAAAAAACTATAACTGAGTAAATCAAATTTTAAAATGCAAAACATTTTCCTTCTCAGCTACATGTCTTGAAGTAGACTAAAACCCTCCAGATAGATAAGTTGGACCCTCCTGCCTCTTCGTTCTCTCTTCTGCAGCAGTGTTCTTCAATTTTACTTTCCTTCTGGATGTTTTAGAAGTTACTTTCGCAGAAGTTGCTGAATGAAGTAAGCGTAATTGGTCCTTCCCTTGGATAATTTTTAGAGATTCTGGTGAAATCTGTGTCCATTATGTCTGACTGCAGCTTGAGGGAGGCAGAATAAACAAAATTTAATTCACTGATGGTAGATGTCACAGCAACCTGAAGTCTCTTCTTTGAAACAAATATTTCTTTTGGGCAATTATGTCATATCATGTTATGTAAACCTTCATTTGCATTTTTTGTCTCAACCAATGTACTTCTCCTTAGGATTTCATCTGATGCCAGCCTTTGGTACACAGGTATTAGTTCGCTAATTTCAAATGTATTAATTTAGTACATTCATTCGAACTCAAATGACAGAATTCTGTGAATCCAAAGGCCGGCGTGCGCACTGGCATTTAAATTGTCGTGTGAGGATATTTAAATTTCTGAAACTCATCAATTTAGTTGGATTATAATACTATAAGGTTCAAAGTATTTTATTAGCTCAAAAACAAAATTTCCCATATTTTTAGCCAATTTCGATGCTGCATTCCCTTAAACAAATGGCATTTTGTTGACGTTGTATGATTATTCTTATACGTTTCCATTTACTGATTAGGTAGATAAATATTTATTTCTTATAATAAAGTACAGTTGATTTCCAATAAAAAAGTCTAATATTTTAGAATAAATAATTCCAATTTTAATTGATTTCATTGGCATTACACAGTTCTCCCAATGTTTTTTTTTTTTTTTTTTTTTTTTTTTTTTTTTTTTTTTTTTTTTTGTTCCATTTGTACCCGCGCCTTTTAACTCCAATGGTCATATCGGCGGCCGTTCTCCTTTTTTATTTTTATTTTATTTTATTCAATGATCGATCAGCAGTACATGCTTTACAGATCCTTGTTGGCTAATTGAATCTCTATGAACTATATAATAACATGTAAGGAAAACCAAGTTGGCTCCTATTATCTTCTTAACACTGTGAAACAAGAGAAAAATAAGTTAATTAAAACAAACAAGTAATCAAAGAGATAAGAACAACAGTCATTGTGAAACAATATTCAAAGCTTTTTTCAATCAGAGTCACTAAGGAGGAGATCCTGTGGGTGTCGTCTCTTCAGGCGCGTGAGCTGGCGGGTTCGTACGCCGATGTCGTACATCACAGCTCCTGGAACATCTGGCAGGTTTGAGAAGAAGCAGGAGGCGATCTGACGTATGTACTGGTGAAGAGGAAGGAGACCAAGTTCTTTATGCAGTTGTTGATTTCTTACGTACCAAGGGGCATCCGTGGCGATGCGCATAAAATCGATTTTGCAGGACCTGTAGCCTTCGGAGATGAGTGTTGCTATCCGAACCCCATACCTGGGAAGCATATGTGATAAGTGGCCGGACAAGAGATTTGTAGAGAAGAAGAGATCGAAGGTGTTAACTTGTAATCGTGGCTTAGATCATTATATCACGCACACATTCACTCTCTCATTCATACCTCCAGACTCTGGGGAAGATGGGGATTCATCTTGGAGAAAAATCCCCACCCCCAACCGGGAATCGAACTCGGGACGTCTAGCACGGCAGGCAGGTGCTCTACCGACTGAGTTACGTGGCCAGCCACCCAACACTTTATTTTATATTGAAACTAGAAGTAGAAATGATGAAATCAGGTATCGAGAAAAATATCGTAGTTATATCAAGTATCGAGGAAACTTGGTATCGATCCATCCCTGTGGAAATAATAAATCGATACAAACTAAAGAACATGACTGATCTCTTTAATATAATAATAAGTAGGTTTATTTAGTAATTGTGTATGTTGTGGCAACAGACATTTCTGATATATTCATCATTATTGATTGGAATTTTAAAGTATTGCCACTATTGAAAGGGTAGAGCCAGACTGGCCATAGTAGCTGAAATGGTTAGAGCGGCTGGACGGAAACCAGAAGATCCGTGGTTCAAATCCCGGCTATGGCATTGAATTTTTCAGTCTGGCTCTACCCTTTCATAGTGCATCCTACACACGGCTAGTGTGAATGAACAATTAATTTCCATTGTCGCTATTGTTTCTCATTGATATAGGAGTACGAAATTTCAATGGCGACTCGCTTTTAAACATGTCTAGTGATTCAGTTTCTCCTCGTCCCCACTATTCCTCTTGCACCTACAACGAAATGAACGAATACTTTAAATTGTGTATTTTAATTAAAATCTTTAGAACTATTCTTGAGAAAATCAAATTTCCAAATACCTTTCATGTAAAGGGTATTTTGGGTTGCGGTAGTTTGCTTGAAAATGATCTCTCTCTCTCCCTCCCTCTCTGTTGTGTAATATAATTTCACGAGATAAAGGCTATCGTCATGATAAGGATGATAAGTACCCTTGCAATTACTCAATAAGGAAAAGAACTGTTTTTCTAAATTTTGTTTAGTTACAGGCTCCACAGACTGTTCGAAACTGTAACTCCAATCTTACCCTCTCTTTCAAAGTTTCCAAAAAATATTACTAAAATTCGCCTAATAGCTTTCCAAATCCAAAAATTTCCAAGCAAAACCATATATTTCAGAGTATAAATATACGCAACCAGTGTCCTTCCAGGTATTCACAATAATACTGGCGTTTATTCAAAATGTGATGGTACACAATGCATATATTGTTGCCACTGATTTTGCAAAGCAGATCTTTGATCGCCTGCATAAGACCATGGCCTAACCTGTACAGGCTATCTTTGAAAATTAACCTGAACCATATAAGTTTTGAATTACCGCAATTATGATAATAGAATGAACTATTATGGTTTAGATTATTTCCTATTTCTCTGCTCTTTGTTGTAGATATGTCTCTATGTCCTTATGGATTGTGAGTTGATAAAATCTTTCATTCATTCTATTGACTTGTTCAAATTAGTATCTCCTGAATTCTTTTGGTTTGGTTACTACACTAACTACGTGAAATTCTTAGAGGATAGTTCGTTTTTCTTGTCAATTCCCTTAATATCTTTTTAATGAGATCCCAAAGTCCAGAGCTACACAATAAAGCAGTGTAAGCTTCCATTGCTAATGTTCCTTTAGCTGTATCACTAATATCCTAAAATAAATTTAACACTGTATCCACAGTCTTAGCTTATTCTCTTAGTTATATTTAAAAATGCTTACGAGTAAGGAAACGTAAGTATGCAAACCTTCGGCAAGTAAGGAGGGATTTTACATTCATATCAGTACTAAAGTAGATAACAAACTGATAACTTCTGCAGCTAGTGTGCACGAGTTTCTGCGTTTCTTTTGCAAGGCCTGGACAACTTCTATATGTTGACCCGAGGAAAAACAAATCCTAGTTGGTCCCGTACTTTTGCTACATAATCTTAGACAATGCCCAGCATCACGAATCATTTCTGGAAATTTGCTGATATGGTTTAAAAAGCGACATCTCCGTGCATAGATCAAAACTGAATAAAGCATTTAATATGAACATTAACGAACATCTGTTTAACAGGGGTCAAACTTTTAATTTTAATGAAGGGGTTTTTCCCTCCATTTTGAAGCTTCTATTCCTTGTAAATATTTGAAATCTTGCGCTCCTTTGGCGTAACATTTTAGCGGAAATTAATTGTAAATAGTTTTAAACATTATTTAAAGTAAATATACGTAGCACTCCTTTAGAAATTTTAGACTCATCCATGCTATAGCATAAGTCCCCCCAGAGGCCTACTTCGGTAGGTAGGGGTTTGGCGCACCCGGGGCCCCGAGCCAACAGTCTCCCTCGTGTGGGCTCCTCTTCGTAGTTGAGGGAGACGGTCAACAGGCCCACCCACGTGTAGGCCGTACGTGGAGACCCGTGTCGGTGGAAAGGTTTGTCCTGGTGGTTGAGGGATGCGTATCTGAGCTCGTAACAGTGTTTTTCTGAATTCGGGGAGGGTGCGCATTTCTAATACACTACTTTGGCTTCTGCTTCGCCTAAACGGGAGGTTTGGGACAAACCCACCCCTAATCAATCGGCCAGGACTAGTTATTATACCGAACTCCAGGGTGAGTGGGACGGCGAGCTCGCTATATCCCCTGTGCTGCCCTGTCATTCCAGTGGGATCCCCCAGGGGCCTGGTACGGGTTTGGTGCACCCGGGATCCCGAACCAACAGTCTCCCTCGTGTGGGCTCCTCTTCGTGGTTGAGGGAGACGGTCAACAGGCCCACCCACGTGTAGGCCGTACGTGGAGACCCGTGGAGAAGGTTTTTAGATTCTTGTCTAGTTTAGAGTTAGGATTTAGTGAACGAAATTTTTAGTAGGTTTTGATTGATGTTTTTTTTATGTACGTGTATTTTTAATAGGTTTTGTTACACTTGTATAGTTTTTAGGATTGTGAGACATTCTGTACTGCATAACTTTCAACTACACTCTTAGAATTTTTTTAACATTTAACAGATATTTGTAAATAACTATAATTTTCTGTATACATGCCCCAAATTCTGTTACCAGCTAATCTACAGCATTATTTTATTTTAATAAAAAGTCATTTTATGCAGAAAGATTTTTTTCTTTATTTGCATCTACCTCCATAAGTAGAGGAAATATATGCGAGGACAGTTTAATAAAGAATGCTCATAATCTTTTACGGTCATAATTTTTAGCACTAAAATTAAATCTTATTATATCCTGTTAGCTTAATGTGAAACAAAAACGCCGTAGTAGTTTCATTGTTGGTACTCCTGGTTCCCACCTGTGAGAACCAGGTAAGTTCAGACATATTCAGTATCGCCTACCGCTGTAATGGAGGTAACATGCAGTTAAAGTTGATGTTAGAGGAAGATCCGGAGTTTCTTTCAAACGTAATCACTGCTGAAGAATCTTGGCTACATCGTTTTGATCCTGAGAGCAAACAGCAAAGCTCAGTGTGGAAATCTCCTTCATCACCAACCCCCAAAAAAGCAAAATAGTTTGCTTCTGCTAGGAAAGTTATGGTCATCTCATTCTTTGATACTCATGGAATGGTTTATCAGCATGTTGTACCTGCACACACATCAGTAACTGGACAATACCACAGGGATGTCCTGAAAACATTGCAAGTCCATATCAGGTGCAAAAGACTACATTTCCGTGAAGCAGGCTGGATGTTGCACCACGATAATGCGCGTCCGCATATTGCCAATGTTGCTGAATATCTTGCAAAAATCAACGTGAAGTGCATCCCTCACCCTCCCTATAGTCCGGATTTAGCCCCATGTTACTTTTTCTATTCCCTAACTTGAAGAAACACCTTCGTGGGAGGCATTATCTATCATCAGAAACAGTGGTAAAGGCTGCGGAGGCGATTTTGAAGGATCTCTCAAAAATGGTTTCCAGCATGTCTTTGAAGACTGGCAGAAGCGCTGGGACAAGTGCATCGCATTCAGGGGAGACTATTCTGAGAAGGACCATCAAAATTATGAGGATGATTGTGATCATTCTTTATTGAACAGCCCTCGTATATTGTCTCCCTTCCTCGCAAATGCTGGTGCTAGGAGTCGCTTCGGGTTCCCTCAGAGCGATGTATCCGAAGCATTTGACCTGAGATACCAGGGTTAAGGGGTTGGCCCAACGCCTGGGATGGTGAAGAGTTGAATCATGGAGCAAGTGGTGGAATGATGGGGGGAAATGGAGGACACGGAGGAAACCCACCCCAGCACCATGTTGTCCACCACAAATCCCACTTTATGGTCGCCTGGGATCGAACCCAGGCGGCCTAGGTTAGAGCCAAGCGGTCTAACTACTCAGCAATGGCGTGGCCATATATAATATAAGAACACTGATGATTTCAAGTTTTGTCTTATTAACGAAATTAAGGGATGTAATGAGTAAAGAATCCTAATGGATTTTAGAGTAATATTGTATCTTTGTTACAACACGTGCAGGTGCACTAGGTTGAGTCGTTTAACAAAAGAAACGGAAGAAAGGGTGTTCCTAACAGGGATTCTCAGTGAATAGCTCTTGATTTCGTGTGAAAAGGCATTGTTCGGACCCATAATAATGGCATGACTGAGACTAATAATCACAATGGACAAAATAGTCACAAAGGGAAATTTTGGTGTGAATAAGGACAGGGCTTCGAGAGGTGAAAATCACACACGCAGCTGTAGTGAGGACACAGAACGTGGCTGGCGGGTCAGTAAGAAAGACATCTGGTTCTGTCTTGGGCGAAGACAGATCAGAACCAGAGAGAAAAGGTATCTATCGGTAAGTGTTATCGCGTAATATGCATTTGACGTACGGTAGCTCTGAACAGTGATATATTGGTAACCCTTGGTCGGCAACATCGAGTTTGATGTCTTCTTCTTCCTTCACGGGTTAGGCTTAAGCCTGTCCCGGTCTCACATTTCCTGAAGCCATCTCTTTAGGGGGCGTCCTATTGATCTTCGTCCTCTTGGTTTATAATTGAAGGCTTGTTTTGGTATTCTTTCTCTTGGCATGTGATTAAGCTGTTCCACCCATTTGTTTCTATATCTTTGGATTTCTTCTAATAACTGTTGTACTTCTAATTCTTTTCTAATAATTTCATTCCTAATATGATCTTCTCTTGTACATCCTTTGATTGATCGTAAGAATCTCATTTCAGCAGCTTGTATTTTACTCTTCTCCTTTTCCCTTATTATCCATGCCTCACTTCCATAGTTTAGTATTGAGATTGCCATCACTTTGTAGAATCTTATTTGAGTTTCTTTCCTTGCTTTATTCCTGAGGGTTCTCTTAATTGTTCCGCAAACTGCTTGGAATTTTTGGATTTTATTCCTTATATCTTGATTTTACGATTCATAGGTTATATCACAGCCAAGGTCTTGTTCTATTATAGTTTCCTCTACTACAATTTTGGTCCTTATTGCCTATTTTCCCTGGAATGCCATTACTTTTGTTTTTGTCTTTGAGATTGCCATATCATATTTTTTTACAAATTTCGTTTAGTTGATATATTCCTTTCTGTAGTCTATCTTTCTTGTCAAAGATTAAAACTATATCATCTGCAAATAGAAGAGCGTTTATTGCTCTTCCTTGTCCTAACCTAATCCCCTCATGCACTACTTTTTTATGTGAGGATTAAAAGAAGCAGTCATTAAACCAGTCTGAAACGTGCATTCCAATGTCATTAGAACCATTCTTACTCTCATACATATCCACGCATACCCTTTGATGGAACTCTTTGCTGCACCCTGCTCTACCCATCCATCAAGCAGCTACAATGTGCACCTTTTAAATTTTATTGGCATTAGAGTTTTCCAACATTCTATTTTGTATTGAAACTAGAGATAGAAATGACGGTATCAAGTACCGAACGGTTGAATATCTGGGAAAATATCGAGTATCGGTATCGAGAATCGAGTATTGAGAAAAACTGCTATCGTCCCATCCCTAAATATAATAAATAAGGGCTGTATTCATAAAAGAGACTTTCATGATGACATTTTCAAAGTTGAACTTTAATGAAACTCGCATTCATATCCAACAGTTTCAATACATTAATTGTAACTTCGGAAATAAAGGTTTCATGACCAAGTACTATGTTAGCTCATCTAATTTCCAAAACAAAAAACCCTTCACAGCAACAAAATCAGTAGTAAAGATACATCGGCCTTATAGAGTGAGGTTATGATTGCATCACAGTAGGCGGTAGCTGAAGCTCCTGCATTCACGACTGCATTCTGCGACCCCTTCCACGAGGTCCATGAAATTGCGACCTTCCTGTGATCATCATGCCAGATTTGTGTGCTCGGTGTATACTGACATCGTCCTTCCCTGTCATCATATTATTCAACGTAAATGTTCGACAGGTTCCTTATAACTTTAAAAAGGATATTACAGACATCTGTACTTATTTATATGAGGCACCAAACTTTCGGAGCATGTTTATAATTCCAAAGTATGATTATAATTAACCTGTCATTAAAGGTTATAGGACAGTTTTCAAGGTTGGCGTTGGGACTTCATAACTACCGTTCATCAGAACCTAAGTATATTGTAGCACCTACATTTTAAATTTAATTTAATTTGTATCTGGAGAAAGATTTTATAGACATTTGTAGCAATGCTCTGTTCTAATTCTTCCTAATTTAAGCACAAATAGTGTCATCTACCTCATGCTTATGAGCTATTTAGTTGAGCTTCCTGGTCATTTACCCTTATTTTAGTCCATATTTACCTTTAATTTCTTCATTATCTCTTAATTTGTTTACCCTTCTGAGCTACTTTTTCTTTACCTTCTCCGCAAACTTCCCCATCTCCCTATTTTTTTCCCCCATGTATTACTGTACGCATATTTAGTGTTACTGTGAGTACAGTTTCATTCTCCATTATTCTTTTCCCAATTTATTCAATATTATTCAATTTCCCAACCCTTTACATTCAACTGTCATCACTTTTCCCGGTTAAAGCTATGTAACTTTGAAGCAATGTCTAGCCTCAGTTTCGAGCAAGTTTCTCTCAGAGTCTGCGTAATCTCACAGGAGTAAGAATGACACTGGAATCCAATTTTAAGACTTGTTTACTTACTGATTCTTTTTAAGGTATTCACGTAAATCGCTAAGTTGCCGACCAATGTACACCAATCTATATTAATGTCTGGAGTTACCGCATGCGGAAAGCAGATTACGTGTTAACACGCAATTCGTTATGAACGCAGGAACAAATACTTCCTCCTCGTGTCACGTCTACCCTTCTGGACGGACAGTCCAGCTGTGTCAAAGATTACCCACACGAAAACTGTCTTATTCACACACAAAATTCCTTTTGTTATCATGTGGTCCACTGTAACTTTTGTTTCGGTGACCAGCTACTAAGGAAGCGTCCGCACTTCTTGTCAAGTGCTTGCCAGAAGGACCGCCGTAGAGCCAGCTAACTCATGGTAAACTACCAAACTAACATTCTGTTCCCATTTAACAAATATACCAAATGTTCCTGTGTAATCTATTACGATTCCTTATTTCTTGAATCCCTAATTTCGGTATCACAACCAAGCAATGCTCCAAACATACTTCTTCACACAGTACACAATTCTTAGTTAACCCCCAGGCCTCAATTAGGCTAAACCCTCTGTCTAACCCGGCTATCACAGTAATTTTGTCTTCCCCAATTGTTCTCCATTTCTTAAATATTTTTTCTCCCTATATTGTCAGC